>CM060835.1:134817754-134845254 GCA_030762175.1 Metallyticus violacea | reverse complement strand
GATTTTAGTGTGACACAGAAGCCCAAGTCCTTTGCCACCTTTTGAAGTTGAAATAACTGGACACCTACGGGGGTAGGTCCATAAGTTTCCGGCCTAACCATTTTCTAGGTATGATAAAAGAGAAAAACTATATTTCACTTTTCATTATAGTTACTCTTTATTGCAATACACTTCTCACATCTTTGAATTAACATTTCCATCCCCCCCCCCCCATAAATAGTCAGGAGTTTTGTCAGCAAAATGGGGAACAAACAGCATCCATCACTTCTTCGCCACACTTAAAACTTTGATCCGCCGGTCTTTTATAATTTCTCCTTTCACAAGAGCGATGTTTTCAGGAGCACCTCAAAGGGCCGACCTGCACGCTCTTTGTCTTTATGCTTTCTCCACCCATTCGAAAAAGTTTGGCTCATTCTTTTACGGTAGAATATGATGGGGGTGCTTCCCCATATACACCGTCCAAACTCTGTTTAATTTCATTTGGATTAAGTACTTCTTTTGCGAAGAACTTAATTCAGCTCGATACTCCATTTTAACATGTCACAATCTTGTACATAAAGCCTTCTTTATATAACTATATCTGAATAACTGAACACAGTTACAGCTGCAATTATTTACTTAACAGATTATGTATGATGCCAGATAAGGATTTTGTGAAGGTTATAATTCTTATCGGCGAGGCCGGAAACTTATGGACCAACCCTCGTATGATTTTATATTTTATTGGGGAAAGAGATAATTTCTTAGTAAGAATACTTGAACAAAAGCTTTTTTTTTATATTGCTGCTGTCTTTTGAAGGTTTATATCGTGATGTAGAAAACTGGTTACTAAATATTAAATCTTATAATCAACATGGTAGAATGAACTATCATAATTTTTTCATTAAATACCACAACTCTTATAGATCTTCTTTGTTCTCAGATATTTTTAACTGTGTATATCACTGGACTTCGGGCGTTATAAACCCAGATGAATATATAGTAAAATTAGTTACTTAGAATTTGTGACAAAAAGATAGCTTTGCATTATGTCAATATCTCCGATCGATCTCCGTTTTCCGCGCCTTTATCTATGAACATATACATGTTTATATACTATTTATAACATTTACATATTATTTATATATCAAATAGGAATAGCCAGGGATGTAGTCGTAAATATATAGTACCAGAGCTCTTTGCAATCGCAATCATTTCCATTTGACATCTGAATTTTCTAAAAATAGTTCATAACCTTATTTGTGGCTCTCCTTTTCATTTTTGATCACTGATCACGCCCGAACTTCTCTTCATCGCATGTAGATCATGTTAAAAATACTCCACGTGCATTTATTACATTTACTGCAGACAAGGCAATGGGGTCGTGTGGTGTCCTACCAAACTAGGAGTCAGGAATTTGCGTTCTACACTAACAATTACATTGTAAAATTAAAAACTTGTGGTTAACTGCAGGTATAGCAAGATTAATGGCTAATACAAATGTTTGTAAGCACGAAAGTTCTGTTATTCAGCCTTTGCATACAGTCTGTAAAAGAATTTTTCTTTCAATGCTTGATATTCGCGTCGATTTTGACTGTATTAAAAATAATTTACATTAAAATGTTTTAGATACACTAAATTTACACGAATAATACTTCTATAGTGAAAAAGTGTTATTGTTGTTACTATTATTTTTAAAGAATTAAAATAAAGAAGCAGGGCCGTCCAAAGTTGCAGATAAAGTGCCTAGATGGCGCACTGGCCTGCCCTAATGCTCGCCTGTGAATGAGAATTTCAATCCGTACTTAAACGCTTGCCAAGCACACACGCGAGGCTTTGACAGTGTTTTATCTCGGAGATGTGTTTTTAGTCTCCGCCTGTTTCTCGGCTTCAAGAGTAAGATATTGATGTGTGATGCGTTGCGCTGTCGAGGAGTGAACTTGTTGCTCAGACATCGTGATTGATACTAACGAATGAGTTGCGCCCGCCCTCCCCACTCCTGACATCACCACCCAACCCTTGTAGACGCGTTCGCCCTCTCTGTTCAATAACGTGCTCAGAACAAAATTATCCACCCTCGTATTTCATTAAGATTTTAAAATTGAGCACTATCTCTAGAGTGAATATAAAACATGATCAGCTTCATTCAATTAAGAAACAAGAACAGAAAACATCATATAAAGAAATCGCTTCAGTCGAGCCGATAGAAAAACTGAATAACGACAATTGTTGCAGCGTACTTTGGCAGACAGCAACAAGGAATCAAAATGTAGTACATATGAAGTCAAAATATCGTGAATTATTAATAATAAAGCATGAAAATTGGTCAAAAATGAACAAAATTAGTTAACCTATTGTAAACATTTTTTAAAAAATCTGTAATTCTATTCCATCTGAAAAATGGGCATGGCTTGCTCAAACGTATAGTGCAGTAAACATTAATGCATCCGCCATGATAAACGTTAGTCATTTATCGACATACAAGAAATTAGATTACAGTAAAATAAAATGTAGTCAACATTATGAAACAAGCTTTATGCATGATTCCAATATATATTATAATCAGACAGTGAAATTATGATTGCTGTCTTATTACATTCTCACCTGTATAGTTTTAGTTTAGTTCTTTTCTAGATTTATTTCTGTAGTAAGCGATGTCGGTAAAACGCCCAAATTACAAGCATAAGTTTAAGAAACGAAAATGACGTCGGCTGTTTGGTTTATAGAGAGATTAGTTCAATTTATGTTTATCTTCGTGTTTTCTGGCTCTGAATATAAACTTCTTTTGGAGTTTAAGCACCAAAAATATTCCTAGCGTCTTTCTCCCTCAACACCTCCGTAGAGGGAAACCGAAACTCGCCATTCCCACCGGGTTCTGTCTCCCTGGAATCCAATTTAAATGCTGAGTAGACAGCCAGCATTTTGGGCACAGTGGGATTTGATAGATGATAGCCAACCTTGCAGTTCAGAGTGTGTTGGAATAAAATATATCGGTTAGGGAGTTTCTGAAAGAAAAACACATGGCTTTGTAAGTAAAAGTTAAACTTAAACATGTCAACCCATGGATATAACTAAGTGGTTGTGTCAACTTTTACACATGGTACAAAATAATAAAAATAACAATTTGCTCTCGAAAAACTCATGTATGAATATACACATTAGTGCACATGGAAACTTTAGGAGGCATTCTACATTAAATGCACATTAAGATAACATTTACTTTGCTCCGTTAACAGTTGAGTATTAGGAATCTTTGCATACCAAATTTGCTGTCCTAGACACTATTGGTATAGAAACCTCTTCCTGAGACATTGATAATTTTCTCAAGATCATTTCAGTTTCTCTTCATAAGTCTTTGGACAGGGAATCTGTTACATAAGCAGATAACACTTGGGCATCTGTAGTTGAAGTGACTGGAAAAGACAGCGGCTGGATCTTCTCAAAAGATAACAGTGTGATCCATTTTGCTCAAACAAAGTCGGTCCTGGTGGTGTGGTAACCATGCTTGCCTCGTAAACCCAAGATCGCGGGTTCAAACCCGGCCAGGATCGATGGATTTTTTCGGGCGTAAAAATCCTTCGGAAGGGAAGTAAAGCCGTGGGTCCCGTGTCGTACGTTTACGGCACTATAAAAAACCTCAAACCTGAAAGAAGAGGCCTATGAGCAAAATTTGTCGGCCGTTTCACGCCCTGAATTGAGTGGGACGCTGATGACCTGAGATGTTAAAGAGCGTCTGTAAATAAAACAAATCAACTCAAACATATATTACTCACAAAGAAATACGGGTTCTTGTGGCTCTTTTGTTAAGGCAAACATAACCATTCTTGTTTACTTCGCTCTGCCTAGAAAGTAATGTGGTCCTCGCAACAAGTTTTCATACATACATGAAATACGTAAAGAAATGTAAGTAAGCATGCTTTAATACGAAATACACAAATTTGATTAAAATAGCACTTATATTTTATTGAGGGAGGGTTGAGGCTATTAAATACCGCTTCAAATCTTATTCTGTTGTTTTTTAAGCAGTCAAAGTACATGCATTCTCTAGCTACATGTTAAGAACATGTCCCCTTTTATTTCTAATATTATGTTTTCTGCTGTGAGTGTATATGAATTATGTAATACGTGTATTAAATAAGTTTTATTGTTGACAGAAATATCTGACAATACCATTAACAAAACACTTTGATAATTCTAAATCACGCTAGATGACTTGACATCCTTACGATCACTCATGGGGGTGCAACTTCGGGGTGGTTTCTCAGAATATAGCGAGTTGCAGAAAGTTTGATATTCTTATTAAGAGAGCTCTTAATGTCAATTACTACATGAACTTACAGAAATGTCATTCCGTTTTAAAAGAACAGTAATTTTGACTCTATCTATTGAAACTCATACGAGGAACATGTTAGAGTTTCTTCCTCTATGAAGCACCGACTTAAGAACAGAATATCTAAAAATCGCGTACGAAATACTGAGGGGATGGCTCATTTGTGAGGTTCCAGGTGCAAATCTCTTGGGGCCAACTATTCTGACCTTAGGTTTTTAGCGAATTCCAAAGGTTGAAGCTATTGCGGTTTTGTCCATGAAAACATTTAATCCCCCCCCCCCAAATCTCCACAATGCTTCCTACTAGTTACCGGAAAGGATAATGAAAAAAAAAGTATTATGTTGTGTGTATGTCCGTTAACGCTCTAGGGGTCGCAATTTTTGTTTTTTCTCAACAAAACTTGGCACATAGTCATCAATTAACAAACGGCTCATAGAGTTCGTTAACCAGCAAAATTGGATCATTGGGGTAGGGGTAAACATAAAGCAAAATTTTTTTTAATTTTTAAAACCGCTCTAATGGCCGCAATTTTTGTTTTTCTGAACGAAACTCTGTATATTTTTTAAAACAAAAAACCCATAACAATCGTGCCATTAGGAGTGTGAAAAATGAGTGGGGGTTAAAGCGAAATTTTAAAATTGCACTAATGGCTTCAATTTTATTTTT
This sequence comes from Metallyticus violacea, assembly GCA_030762175.1. Lineage (NCBI taxonomy): Eukaryota > Metazoa > Arthropoda > Insecta > Mantodea > Metallyticidae > Metallyticus > Metallyticus violacea. The sequence goes on along the minus strand of CM060835.1, from coordinate 134,840,279 downwards.
TAAGGATATTTGACATATGCCATTGAAATAAAGTAATTCAAAATAACTGCCGAAAATCAGCGATATCTGACTATTAGGAGGGGACGTTTACCTGAAATCCAAAATTTAAAATTCGATCTAGCGGCGTTTATTTCACAATGAAGCCCCTTATATACTATTTAAATAAAATAAAAATATTTTCTGAAAATCAGGGAAATCGAACCATTAAAAGTGAAGGTTTACCTAAAACCCTGAATTTATAAATCGCTCTAAAAGGACAAATAGTTATTTTTCACAACAAAACTCCGCATATGCAATTTAAATCAAATAAAAAAAATAGTTTCTAAAAATCAGTGAAATCAGATTATTAGGAGTGAGGGGCTTACCTGAAAACCAAAATTTAAAAATTACTCTAGTGGTTCCAATATTAGCTTTTTGGCAACTAAACTCCGTACATGCCATTTAAATAAAACAAGAAAAATAGTTTCTGAAAATCAGTGAAATTGGACTATTAAAAGGGGGAGGATTAGCCCAAATTTAAAGATCGCTCTAGCGGCATTAAAATTTGTTTCGCAACGAAACTCTACATATAACATTTAAATAATTTAATAAATAATAGTTGCTGAAAATCGATGAAATCTGCCTATTAGAATGGGAAGGTTTGCCTGCACCCCAAAATTTAAAAGTCGCTCTAGTGGCATTAATATATGTTTTTTCGCAATGAAGCGCCTTGTACACCATTTAAATAAAATAAAAAAACAGTTCCTGAAAATCGTGGAAATCAGACTATTACGAACTCAAAATTTAAAATTCACTCTATCGACAGCAGTATTTACTTCTTCTCAACAAAGTTCGGTATATACCATTTTAATAAATAATAAAAATAGTTTCTGAAATTTGGAGAAATTGAACTATTAAGAAGATATACTTGAAAACCGAAATTTAAAAGTGACCTTGAATTTAATTTTCTCTATATTGTTATAAAATAAAATGAGAAATTGATTCAGTATAAATACTGTATTTACAACGCTGCACATGCTTTTTATATATATTTAACAAAAGCATCGTCGTGAAGATAGTAAATGTGAAATATTAATCTAATATGTGTGTGAGAATTATATTTGTATATAAGAGAGCTCTGTTATAACCTTCAGAAAACGTTTGCGTTATATATTTTAATACAATATAATTTAAATTAAATGTAAAAGGCAATGAAAATTGACGAAACTTTGGATTGTTGTTTGTTGATTCTGTATATTTGCTTAGTACATGGAATTTGTTTATAAATAGTAACATGTTTTTGGTTTATTTAAACATATGAACACCATTTTCTTAAATACAGAATGTAACTCGAAACTTTCTGTTATTTTTTTATATTTTAGTGAATGTAAAGATTATATCAAGGGCTCAGTTCCTAAACATGGTTACATTTAAAAATACTCAAACAGTATATCTTTGTCTATCAGTGGTCAAATATTTCATTTAATTAATAACGTACTATTAATTCTTGTGTTTTAATCTCAACAACAATAATAATAATTATTATTTTAAAAATATGATTTCTCTTTTGTGACACTTATAGAACTGTAAGATTTTTAATTTTCTTTCCCTAATGTGTAACTTGTTTAATTTCATTAATTAATAAGACCATAATTTGGTGTTTATATTCATTTTTAAAGTTACTCTACTAGGTGAGGAATTCACTTAGTTTACGCAGCTCCTGCGTGACGCACTTTTTCATAGTTTCCTTGGCTACTCAGGCGAATGTTGGAATGAGTCCTTTCCACAAATTTTCCGCTCTCCCATTTCATTCGGTTGATTTTGTTGCAGGATCGAAAGTGCCAACCGAGTTAGGCTGGTGCTATGTGCTGGTCTCCTTCTCTCCCTCTGCTTTTAGTTTGAAGTTAAATTGTTGAATATCCCTTACCAATGCAAATAATAATACAGTCCTTTATCTGTACGTCTTGGCTGTCCTTCCCTCAGAGTTTGTGAGTAATGTGAATCCCTAGCTGAAGAGAGCGCTATCAACAGAGTTTTATTTGATAGTACGACCCTGAAATTGCCTGTCTTTCACATACAATTAGCTGCATCATCCGCGATGAGCCGGCTCGGGGGCTGTTGTCAACAGAAATACTTGTGCTAACAGCTGATTCACTCCGCTGAGTGCGGCACGACTTCCTCTCCGCACTAATAAAGATATCGCTCTGTGCCTAAATGTACCCGCCAGGCTTTCTTTCATGTGGCTTGGTGCGATAAACCGCCGCTTTTAAGTGTACATTAATAAATAAAGCTGCGGAAGTGAGGTTTGGCAGGATACAGCTCCACCGCGGAGAATGGATGGGCTATATTGAAAATCCCCGCAAACCTTCTTTATGCACCCTCCATATGTGGCCAGCTGCATCAGAATTTTTTAAGGATACTTAGCCGCGTTTGCAGGAGCTCTCCAATGATAACTTTTCACATGAACACTAATACACATGTGCTCCACCTATCTGGGTCCTGCCCCCATAGGTTGCCGAGGTCGTTAAGGCGCGAACCTGTGAGTGGGAGTCCTGGGGTTCGAATCTCACCAGGAACGTCTCCCTGACAGGTTTCTTTCAGATTACCCTAAGTCCTCATAAGTGGAAAATGCCGGGGAGGTACCCTAAACTTAGGCCTGCGACGTTTACTTCCTTAAAAATACTCCTTTCCCAATATATCATTTCATTTCATGTATCATCAGTGTCACCGCCTGTGATGCCTCAGTAGTAAAAACGGGCGTTAAACACTAATTAAAAAACAGAGATCTGGGTCCAGTAGGGATTCGGTCTGCTCAGTAATCCATTTAATGTAGGATTAGGATGGTAATGTTATTGAAGTTGCTTTTATTTAACCTAACACTCAGCTGTGAATGTATGAATCGCATCTTAACCAACTCACGGCCGTCTGAGATTTGATTTCATTTAAGAAATAATTAACGGAACTCGAAACTAATTTGATCGTCTAATACTAATTGATTTCTTCTCCAAACAGTGGCACGTGGAACTGCTGCGTCATTACAGGCGGGTTGATACATGAGGTGAAATCGTTCCATGCTTATATTTAGAATACCTCTCCGACATTTGCCATTGATGAAGTATGAAGAAAAGCTGGGAAAAATGTCAGACAGGAAGGACGATTCTGGTAAGTTTGAAACAGCAAGCCTTCTTTACGCGACCTCATTCAACCATCTTGGTTTAGCATCAGATCATTATTCTCAAGACCATCGGCAACAGGCGCTAGGCCTCTATCAGCTGTCCGATAAGTAATCATAACCGCGCGAACTAATTGCTAATGAGTCTGCTCAGACAGCGCGGAATTCGCCAGAAATCCGCTCAGTCGATAAGCATTTGAGACATGCTGGGTTGGTAATTAACAGGCATCGGCACTGCAACTAGAATGAAGAGGACAGAAGTTATGTTGGTACTGTATTATAGACAGCATGTCAGAGCTACAAATACCTTCTTACCGTAAGCACAAAGGGTAAGCCGCAAGCCGTGAGCTCAAGTACTTTCCTCCGCCCCAGACCATTCATACGTCCCAAACTTTCTTGCAGAATTGCTTTCTCTGACAGTTGATACTTCCCTCTAGACACATCGTTCTATGTGTGCCCTGGTCAAAAACAATAATTTCCGCGATCATGTTCTTCAGTTCGTCAATTAATCCTGATTGATTTTGATAAACGGGACTCTTTAAGTTGAAGTAATCTGGTTACATCAGGTCAAGTGATCCGGATTGCCACAAACTCATAGAAATTAGTCGGTCGTCAAAAACAATCGTTTTATTAACGAAAGAGGTTCGGCAACGAATGATAAAATGCACTGTCTGTTGAAAATAACTTAGTTGTGGTTCAACCTCTCAACAAATTGCTTCGAGTGTTTCCGAGCTGATGATGCCAACTTTTCAGGGTTGATGGAGAAGGGCAAATGTATCGATTTGGGATCAGAAACCCTGGTCTGGAAACAACGGAGTCGAAAGTCTAAGCCGACACTGTTGTGGGATACTATGTAACAGTAGAATACGCGACCATACAAATCTTTTTTTTTATGAAACGGCTTGTGTACGAGTCAGGGTATCGCTGTCTGTGACATTGTTCGAACAGCACCCGGGTGGTTCCAACGGTTGGACATCTGTTGCGAATGTAGCGAGCGCTTAGTGAAAGTTGTACAGATAAATGTATTGCATCTACACACAAAGAATTTCACTTATAACTTTCGACTTCTTCGTTTCCGTACGGATTACTAATCTCAAATTCATGCATTAGCACTTCATCACCTTCCCTGAAGGTTGTGTCATCAGATCGGAAACGCCCGGTATATTATATATGTTCAAAAAATAAGCAAACTACAATGAACTGACTTGCTGAAACCGCACACCAAACGTCGATGGCATTTCAATACTACTGTGTGGGTTCTGCAAGCCCCAGATGCGTGTATTTTGAACATTTACATACAAAGAAAGGTGAAATGAGGTTTAGACCCTGAATTTCGTGAGGTTTCGAGTATCGGGTAGTCATGAAAGCCAATAATGAATTCTTTTATACATATCTGACTCTTGTACCTCTGAACAACAGTAATTCTGAGGTCTATTTCGCTCTCTTGAAATGCCTCGCCTCCTGAGACATCCACCCTAATGATTTTTCCGCTGATTGCTCCTTCTTCTGCCACTTTTATCACACAGCAAGTATTATGCTTCCTAGTCACGTTTAAAAAAGATTCTGTTGTTTCCAACTACCAATCTAAGATGAGTATTGTTTCTCTTTCGAGATGCACGCACACACCGTGCTCCTTATGACATTTTCTTTCCGTGGCAACGCTGGAGTTCGATGTTCAGTTATTTTTCATTTAGAACGACACAGTCAGTCAGTGTGTATGACATTTCCATTTACAAACGATAAGCAAAAGGAAGAGAAAACTTGAGGACATCATTCAAACACTTATCAAAATTTAAATTTATAAAACAAAATCTCTCGATTAAACGAAATTCCATCCAAAATATTCAAATATACATAAAGTTATACTGATTTATAAACCGTCTATTGTGTATCAATTATTCTACCGGCTATGTACACATTTATGTTTAATATGAGACAAACTCATGGAAGATAAACTGTTTCTGTTTTTTTTATAGTGTTTTCTATAATTTATATTTGGGTAGAACATTTAGACAGAAATGATGCTTTACCAAACTTCTAACAACATTTTGTTTTATTTAAAAATATATTGGCGGAAGATATAATCACTCTCTCGACAAAGGACCTTCTGGTTAAAATCAGTTTCATTAACCAATGACAGCTGCGGATGATAGGAAATGACCACGATAGTTCACGATGCAAAACGTATTTGTTTACTATTAATGTTGCACGAACAAACATTTATAAAAACAAACCAGATTAAAACAAAGTAGTTTATCTTCATACTATGACAGCTTTTATAGTACTCCCACGGGTGGCCGAGGTCGTTAAGGCGCGGACTCGTTAGCGGGAAGTCTGGGGTTCGAATGCCACCAGAACCGTCCTCTTTGACTGAGGTTTTTTCAGGTTTTCCTCAGTCCTCATAAATGGCAAATCCCAAGGAAGTACCTAGAACGTTTCCTTCTTTAAAAAAAAAAAATGCTTTCCTAGTTTATCATTTCATCTCATGTAACATCAGTGTCCACCAGTGCCTCAGTAGTAAAAACGGGGGGGGGGGGAATAAAATGGAGCTATTAAAACTATATTCAGCAAATGACTGCAGCAGTACTTTTACTCAGTAGTAAGGCATTAAACCCCGTTATACGGTAACTTAAAGTGATTTGGTTACTAATTAATTGACGTAGATGCCTTTCTGGTGTATAATGTACAGAGAACGTGGAAGAGCTCTGTATTTGCACACACAGCTCTGCTTGTTTATACCGTGCCCTCGTTCCGCTATGCAATCAGTTTATATACACTAGCGGTAACCTGTTCACATTCAGTAAACTGGCAATTCCAGTCGAGAGTTTTAAAGTTCTGCTAATGCAGGCAGTTGAGCTTTCTCAGGCGTATTTATCAATCCAGTGTCAGTTCTGTAGCAAATGTACGAGGGTAGGTTCAAAAATTCCCGGCCTAACCATTTTCTAGGTATGATGTAGACAAAAACTATTATTTCACTTTTCAATGCAGTTACACTTTATTGCAATACACTTCTCACATCTTTGAATTATCATTTCAACCCCCCCCCTCCAAAATAGTCAGAAGTCTTGTCTGCAAAATGGGTATAAACAACATCCATCACTTCTTCGTCACACTTAAATTTCCTTCCTTGAAGGTCCTTCTTGAGTTTTGAGAACAGAAAATAGTTACTGGAAGCTAGATCTGGGATGTAGGGGGGATGATCGATCTCCTTGAAGCCACATTTCTTCACAGCTTCCTTTGCAACAAGAGCTGTGTACACAGGCGCATTGTCGTGAAGAATGTGCACACCATCACTCAGCTTTTCTCACCTTTTCTCTTTGATGGAAGCACGTAGTCTCTCCAGTAGACCAGCACAGTACTCCCCATTTACTGTAGTGTTCCTCTCCTTGAAGTCAATGAAGAGTATTCCTTTACAGTCCCCAAAATATTGTGTTCACGATCTTTTTCGTTGACTCAGTGACCTTGGCCTTTAGAGGCGGTGCTTCGTCTGGTTTACGCCCCTCCATTGATTCTTTTTGGACAAGGGAAACATAGTAGAAGACCATAGTTTCATCTCCTGTAACAATGAACAGAACTTCTCTCTCGTTGCCATGGCAGAACTCCAAAAATGCCTTACTACAGAAGACTCGTTGCTGCTTTTGGACTGAGGAAAGAAGTTTAGGTACCCAATTTTTTATTTGTTTATTTATTTAAGGACGCTCTTTAACATCACGGTCACCAGCGTCCCATTCTATTCAGGGCGTGAAACGGCCGACAATTTTTGCTGAGGCCACTCTTTCAGGCTTGAGGTTCTTTTTAGTGCCGTAAATGTACGACACGGGACCCACGGCTTTACTTCCCTTCCGAAGGAAGCCATACTTAGGATTTTTACGCCCGAAAAAATCCATCGATCCTGGCCGGGTTTGAACCCACGACCTTGGGTTTATTAGGTACGCATCTTGCACTAACTTTATTCATGTTTAAATGTTTAAGAATAATTCGAAGGACTGTTGTTTTAGAAAGGCCCAACCTCGCTGCTATATCTATAACTTTGAGTCGCCGGTCTTCAATAATTTCTCTTTTCACAAGAGCGATGCTTTCAGGAGTGAGCACCTCCAAGAGCCGACCTGCACGGTCCTCGTCTTCAATGCTTTCTCGACCCATCCCATTCGAAAAAGTTCGGTCAATTCTTTTAGGGTGGAATATGAAGGGGGCTGATTCCCCTATACATCGTTCAATCACTGTTTAATTTCATTTGGAGTAAGTTCTTCTTTTGCGGAGAACTTAATTCAAGTCGATACTCCATTTCAACATTTCACAATTTTCTACACATAGCCTTCTTTATGCAACTATATCTGAACAATGAACACAGCTGAGCGGAAGCTACAGCTGCAATTATTTACTTAACAGATTCGGTATGACATGAGATAAGGATTTTGTGAAGGCGATGAATCTTATCGGCGATGCCGGAAACTTGTGCATCTACCCTCGTACGTGTTACATTTCTGTAAGGCATCTGTATTTAGAAGTGTGGCGAAATTGAGATATGTGATAGAACAAAGAATATTGATTTATATTTGTTTTATATGAAAAATAAATCGTACAAATTTTGTAAAAGAGAATTTCGTGCTAAATTTTCAGAAGTAGCATTTCCATCGGAAAGAGCAATTTTCAGATTGGAGAACCAAGTGTCATTTTCATTGACATGAAGCCGAGACCAAAAAATGCAGGATTTTAAAAGCAAAATGGTTTTTAACTTATTTGGTAGTAATATCAAATTATCTACCCATAGAAATTTCTAGTAATCGTTGCATGTTAGCGACTCTTGGTGGTAATTTACCACACTTGTAACATAAAGTAGGGAATTAGAGATTAAACTTGGGAGAGGCATTTTTATTTTTAGGTTGTCATGCACAGAGGACTCTAGTGGTGAGATCACAGTCACGCCTTAATCAACTTTCATTGTTTACACGCCTACTGTGTGAATGTTTTATCTTGTGTTTTTCTTGGAACCAGTTAGCGTCCAAAGCTTCATTCGCTGTGTCTCCTTGCTTGGAGTAAATCATTAATTGGATAGGAAGGAAAGGAAGATTCAAGTGGAAATAGAAGCTTTAAAGGAATGTGGGAGATGTATTACTTTGTCCCTCACTACAATCCATGTGTTTATGCAAGTAATAAATAAATGCGGGAAATTATCTTGTGATTGTTGACGTTTCTGCTGCCACATGGCCGCGCCAGCACATTGTTGCCACATCTGCCTTCTGTTCCTCTTTGCTGTAAATTTCCTATGTTCATTATCACTGCCACTGGAGGCACCCAAGTTTGTCTCATTTCTCATTACAAAGAGTTTAGTGTTTTTAAAAGAAAATTTCAAAGACACTGATATATATCTTCAGATATTTAGAGACATTTACTGCACCCATACATCGAAAATTTGAATGGAAAGATCCGGGAATTTTGTAGGTTCCGAGAATTTTGTTTTTTATGTGATGCTCCAGATCTTCAGTGAGTTTTTGATGAAATGGATGCCCAATATAAAGATCTATCTTTCCATTCAAACTTTCGATGTATAGATGCATGTAGATGTCTCCAAATATCTTTGTGTTGAGAAATGAGATTTTAGTGTTTTTAAAAAGAGAATTCACATACTTGAATTATTGGAACCAAAGAATTCAGAGTAAAGATCAAAGAAGATGTTTGTTAATGGATTTAGAAATAATTTTAAAAAATGTAAGTCGGCCTTTTCAGAAAACGATATGCAGCTTCCATTCTATCTAACAGCTGTTAAGCAAAATTGAAGATGGAAATTTCTCTGAACATAATGAGAACATTGATGAATTTCATGAAATATTTTTTGAATTTGACTACATATATAAAAACTGGCTCAATCTCTTCTTTTTAATGAACCTTTTGAAGTAAACATTGAGAATCAACAAACAGTGAACTTGAACTCTCTGATCGGCAAAGTGATCCATTTTATAAACTAGAAAAAAAGGGCGGGTTTAAGCTTCTTTCCTCTGAGAGATATCCCAATCTCAGAGGCCGGGTTTACAGATCACGTCTTTTTTTTTTTTTTTTTTTTTTTGAAGCACACGTCTCTCATTAGAATATGAAATACGTGATAAAAAACAAATATAGAAGCTGCTTCACTGACATTTCGTTACTGCTCTTTTTGAGACAGCGCTGCTAACATAGAAGTAGACCTCCCTGCTTTTGTCCTCGGTGCTCTAACATCTGCATGTGAGCAAATTATTAATTTTTATTTAATAAGCTTATTTTGCTGAATTTTTTTTCGTTTATTTTTCACTCTATGATAAAAGCAAAAGAAAAGTTATCTGATGGAACATTATTTTCAAAACAATTGTCAAAAATCATATGAAAATAAATATACCATAATGCAAACTATTAAGGTGTCTAGTGTGCGACCCGCGACGTGTGTAATTTTGGCCCCCAGTCCGACTGAAGTCTGTAACATGATTAGCTCAGCAAGTTGGTGTACCTATGGGCGTTGTGAAGTGTTGAAACAATATCTGGGAGGACGAACTGCGGCGGCGAGTGTCTCAAAAATCTTTTCAGGAGAATTCAGGCATGTCTCACAATGAGAACAGGCACTTGGAGCATTTACTACAATATTAATTAAGACTGCGCCATGGTCCAGTGGTTTGACTGCTCGCCTCCTACCAAGGCGGCCCGAGCTCGATCGCTGATTATTATCGGTTCGCGCGTTACAAATAGACGATATCTAGTCGGAAAGCGAGTTGGCACTAGAACTCAATTTTAAATAATATTTACTACTAATTAAGGAACAAAAAATGCACTCTAAAGCTTCGACCACGTGACACAATTTCCCTCGGCAGGTGGCGAGTGACTTCCCGTTGACAAAATCAATTTCCGATTGATAACGGAATGACATGACAAAATCAGTGAATCGTCAAAATCACGAATGTTTAAAAGATTTGTCATTTACATTCCAACTTGGGTATATATTATCCTTAAATTTAATCTCGACACTTTCAGGGGAATACAAAACTACCTGTTAATTTTCATGACATAAGCTCACCTTGAAAAGACGAAAAACGAAATTTCTTCTATTCAGCTTGTTAATTAATAGCGGATAAATTTAGAGCTGTGTCGAGGAGAGCTGGCCTGTGAAAAAAGTATTGGGTATGAACATACAGAAACATAAGATGTAACATACAAATCAAATTTGAAAAAGAGAAGTAATTTCTATTTTCGTCTATTGCAGAACTTAATCGTAACCCTTCGGTCATTATCTAGTGGTAACCATGCTTGCCTCGTAGACCCAAGATCGTGGGTTCAAACCCGGCCAGGACCGATGGATTTTTCGGGCGTGTTTTTTTTTTTAATGTTGTTTAACGCCCGTTTTCACCGCAGGGGGTGTACACTCGTGATACGTGAGATGAAAGGATATATTGGGAAAGGATTTTTTAAAGAAGGGAATATTCTAGGCCTAAGTTTAGTATACCTCCCCGGCATTTGCCATTTAAGAGAACTGAGGAAAACCTGCAAAAAAACCTCAGTCAGGGAGGACGGTCCTGACGGGATTCGAACCCCAGACCTCCCGCTCACGAGTCCGCGTCTTAACGATCTCGGTCGCCCATGGCGGAAAAAGTGGGATAACTTAGCAACAAGTTGGTGAATATGAAAACAAGGCAGAATCTTGGAGTTTGGGAATTATTTAGGTAAGGTTAAAAGAAAATGGTTGAAGAAAATAAGTAAGAAATGAGGAACCAAAGCAGACAGAAACATAATTTAAGTTGGTTTTTGTTTGAGTTAATTTTGTAGATGTAAGTGGCCTGATAGTTGAGATACCACAAGGTTGGAACTTTTCGGGCCACTTGGTTACACAGCAACTTGAGAAGATTTACTAGAGTGACTATGGTTGTATTTTCTTGTATGACTGAATGATGTAAAATTATTTTACTGTGGAAGCTTGTTGTATTATTAAGTGGAAATAAAATTCAAATCAATTCACACCAACCCACTGACATTGAAGTGCAACCACGAAATATATGACTTTCATTTTTTTTTATTTATTTATTTATGGACGCTCTTTAACGTCTCAGGTCATCAGCGTCCCATTCAATTCAGGGCGTGAAACGGCCGACAAATTTTGTTCAGAGGCCTCTCTTTCAGGCTTGAGGTTCTTTATCGTGCCGTAAATGTACGACACGGAACCCATGGCTTTACTTCCCTTCCGAAGGAAGCCATACTTAGGATTTTTACGCCCGAAAAAAATCCATTGGTCCTGGCCGGGTTCGAACCCGCGATCTTGGGTTTAGGAGGCAAGTATGGTAACCACTACACCATCAGGACCGACATGACTTTCATGAAGAACCTTTCCTTCAAAATAGGAACTTTTCAGACTTCTTTCCATTGAATATTTTCCTAATATGTGCGACTTAGGCAGAAAATTGCATCTTGGAAGCACGTTCTCCATGAAGTTCATTAAGAATCGGTACAGAATCTGCCTCACAGACTGTTCTCTTTTGAACTTGTAACAACAGAAATCGATGTAGGCTCTTGTGAGTGCTGCTAATCTGTCGCATTAGTGACTGACTACTCCTTCAGGTACGTTACTAATATTTGAAGTGCTGCTGAAAATGCTTAGCCTGCATTCTGATTCTGATTCTTTTTTCGCTTTCTGATTAACAGAAATTGGTCACCACTGACTTAGATAGCGAAGAAACTGCTGTCTTCTTAGCGCGAGAGTGCTGCCGCGTATTTTCGTTATATAGTAAGGTTGTTGGTGGTCGATTGTGGTGGTGCAAGTTGATGACGTAGGAGCTTCACGTCGACGACCGAAACTTCCACTGGGACTCGCATCTCACGGGTCTTTCGCTGATTCTCGTTGAGGGGGCTCAACAAGAATAAGATGGAAATTAACAGAAGAAATAGAACCCTGCACACGACATGTGATAGAACTGCGGTTTATTAATTGTTGAATCATTTAATGGTCGATTGATGAACCTCGCCGCTTAGGTGAATACAACAGGCGCGAGCAATTAAGCAAGTACTGAAATTGATACTTGGGGATTTTGCCACAGCTTGGCCGAAACGTCCCTGCGATCTACCACGCACCTCGAAGCTGAATAATAAGACGAACACTAGTACAATAATTGTGCCAAAAACGCTCGTTTATATAGCAACACCAATCCAGCTGCTATGACGCTGACCATGCCACTTTTTGGCGCCGTTTTCATAAAACCGTCAGCTACTGGATGCTTTCCAAAGATTTTTCTAACATCTTATTCGCTAGAAATGTTTATTGAAACACGAGTCGGGCCATTGGCTTGCCCTCTGAGGTTTAAAGAGTTGACTCTCACACAGGTCGATGTCCTCAGCGGGCCAGCGGTTGAAATTCTCGCTAAGATTTGGTTCACACGGCCAGGGAAGGTTCTACTCTTTTAAGATGTCTTTTGTCCGTGGCTTTTTTCTATTGTTGTGCCATTTATTACTGCGTTTCCTGAGGACGGTTCACCATGCGACTTTCCAGCTACAATTTCTGTACCTTCCTTACATAATAAATACATTGAGAGAGTAATTACACTATGATTATATTGATGACGTTTGATTACGCAGTCTTAGGGATATTGATATTAATATTTATAAATATTCATGTCACTAATTATATTAATAAAATGTTACTTCTCATCTGCAATAAAAATATACATAAGACAAACAAATATTGTACATAATAAATATATTTGCATGGTAGCTATGGGCAGTTATAATAATCACTGCCTCTATCTTCGAACCTTACCAAACGCTTCAGGCTTCTAGGGCTAAAATCTCGCCTTTCCCTGTACCGTTTTGCCTTATGACGAACAAATTAGAACTGAAGAAAGAGAGAGGAAAAGCCAAAGAGGTTGCCTTTGACCATCCTTGTAGAAAAGCAAGCATTTACTTGCGTTTACTTGTTTTTATTCACCTCAATTTAGCAGAATATTCGTGAAGTTCCGGATTTGCTCTTCTCACAAGAGTTTACTTGTGCACAAATAATTACTCTGTTTTTATTCACTGCTCTTTAAAAATACAAGTATAAGAAAATACTGGTTTTTATTCAGCACACCCAAACAGCATTCACAAACATTACAACGTTTAGGACTTTACACGACACCACCCAAACGCAACGACAGCTAGAATTAGATGGTCCTGTTCTCTTTATCTTTTTGACAAACACACTTCACTTCATTGTTTTTCATAATTTAAATATACTGTTGTATTAATAATTTCATGTATGTAATTGCAATTCATTTATCTATGAACAGTAAAATTGAGTAACTGAAATATAAGCGCATTAACATACTTTGGCTCCGGTTGATCATTCTTTCAGATCGCATCACTTTGAATCACTGCAAGAAGTGATGCTCATTTTATCGCTACTTTGTAACTGTGTCATAAGGAGGAAGAAGAGAGTGAGAAAAAGAGGAAGGTGTTAGTGGCCTCTCATAAAATTTTATTTTCCCCTCTAAAAAGTAATTCCTGGCTCCGGACCTCATTCTAGCAGCTTTTTGCTTGAAGAAGAATGGCTCTCTAGAAAAAGTGAACCTTCAATAGATGACCATAAAACGCGTGATTATATGCACTCGAAGAATAAGCATAGTCGTTTGACATAGTAACCTGAAGCTAACGAAAGGAGGTATAAATAATTGTAACCAGATGTTCCTAAGTCAATTTTCCTTATGCCTATTTGCTATAAATCCTGAATTACAATAGTTGAAAAAATATTAAAAGTATCTATAATAAAGCAGCTGATGAATATTCTGAACGGTATTTCACATTGTTCGATAATTAGCAAAAAATTGTTATAAGTAGTTAGTGAATTTTAATCAACAAATTAAGAGCGCTGTAAGTTCGTGAAACAACCGTCTTTGAAGTGCATATAAACTTCGAGTTCCTTTGAAGGAAGCTAGACTTTATGAATACCAGAAAATTAATTTTGTACAATCCAGCAGTATAATCAGAAATACTTACATCACTCTATTTGGTTTCATTAAGTGAATATATTTGGATGTGAAGTAATTTTATCAATAATTTCTGATTTGTTTGAAACAAAATATTTAAAAATGTGTACATCTGGTGCTAAATTTTTTTTTCCTCCAACAGATGAAGAAGACCTGTTCATGGTATCGGACCTGCTCCTTGGTGGGGATCTTCGTTACCATATCCAGCACGAGGTTCACTTCGGCGAGGACTGCGTCCAGCTCTACATCTGCGAACTAGCGCTTGCCCTTGACTATCTGCAGAACAAGGGCATCGTTCACAGGTAAAAAGATACTTATCAAAATTGCAATGCTAGAATATAAGATTCTTAAAAAAAAAAAAAAAGACGGGGGGTGCTTTATCATTAGGACTTGTGGTACAACAATTTATTTAAATATGCACACTATTTTCTAGAGAAATAATATTTGTGCATATATACCGGGTGTCTCGTCGTGACCTCAAATATTTTCGAAATGAAACGAGATGCGAAAAATATATTTGCGCAGGAATGTACCCAAGTCAGGGGCTCACACAATGGGAGGGTATGCACAATCCAGAAAATTAAATAAATAACGTTTTCAGCTCAAAGTTACTTTTTTAAATGGAATGTGTTAAGGAAAAACAAAACTAGAGGTGCAATTATTGATAAGAGAATTGGTTTCACTGTTCTAAACTGCATACCTTCTGAAAAGGTAAACTTTTAAAACGTGACAATGGATACACTGTTTCTGACGTTATGCAAAATGTAATACTGTACACAGAGCACGGGTTGCTGTAATGTCTGTACTAAAAGCATGCAGGCTACTAATATCTCCTGATCTGCTGTCTGTGTCAAACAGGGAAATAATTCACACTGTCATTATATTCTCAGATAATACGTACTTTCCGTATTGATATTTGGAAGTAGTTTCATCAAATAAGACGTTCTGATTATTTATGAGTGCGTTTTCTGTGCTGGAAATAATTTAAAAGCATGAAATTTCTTGGAGCTAGTGGTTTTGTTTAGGAAAGTAAAACCAATTCTGTTATCACTAATTGACCTCTTTTATGACACGTTGTTTCATTTCAAAATGTTTGAGGTTGCAGAGTTAGGTGAGACACCAAGTATACGCGCGCGCACGCTTTTTGTGAGGTGATCTGTACACTGTAAAGAAGGATTCTTAGCTATGCGAAATATCATGTGAATTGCATCAATTTTCATACATATACTTCATAACTTTTTAACGATCTTTATACAGAGGGTGCCAAAAAATGTCTCAAAAACGTATTCACACTTCAAGCAAAGAAAAAAACTGTATTAACATAACAAAACTGAATTCACACAAACAGAAAATGACGAACACTAATCATCTTATACTTTTACACTTACTTATGCAAAAGTCTTGGGATAAAAACTTTCAACTTTGCTTTTTTAATGATACGACGTACGCTGGTTCTGCTAATCCCAGTCTCACGTGCACATTGCTTTGTAGATTTCGGCGGTGAGTGCTCAAAACGTTCCAAAACCATAGCCGAGGACGCGAGGCTTGCCTTGTGAGGTCTGCCAGATCTGCCCTTGTGAACATCGCATACGGTACCAGGTTTTCCAATTCCACTTCAAAATTGCTTTCTGCTGTTTAAACGATAATCTTAGCTCCATTTTGTTGTAGTACCACTATCATAAAATAATGTAAGTCACGGCTGTTTACAGAATATCATACGATAACCCTGGCTTCATTTGTTCATTGTTAATTTACCTGTCACGTAGCAACACTATCATAATGTATGTGAGTCACATCTGTTTACAGAACATCATACTACACATTACTGTTAGTTTTCCGTTCAACTTTGAAATATGTTAAATAGACATTTGCTGTGAAAGTGTGTATACATTTTTGGCAACCTCGGTATATGTGTGTATCCATTAACGCTCTAGCGGTTGTAATTTTTGTTTTTTCCCAACTAAACTGGGCACATATCCACCAATTAACAAACAATTCATCCAGTATCTTTGTCAGCTAGATTGGACTATTGGGGTGAGTGTTAACTTATAACGATTTTTTTAAAAAAAAATAAAATGCTATAGCGGCTGAATTTTTATTTATTCTCAACGATACTATGTAAATTTCGTTAAAATAAATTGATAAAAGCTTTTCCGAAAATCAGAGCAATCGGACCATTAAGAGCGGGGGGAGTATACTTGAAAAAAAAGTAGGGCTTGAAGTGAAAAATTAAAAACCACTCTAGCGGCCGTAATTTAAATTGTTTTAAGGATACTCAGTATATGCCATTGAATTAAAACAAGGAAAATAGTTTATGAAAATTAGTGAACTCGAGGGGGGATTTACCTGAAAACCAAAATTTAAAATCGCTCTAGCGGCATTAATATTTGTTTTTTCGCAACTCCATATATACCATTTAAACAAAATAAAAATATAGCTTCTGAAAATAAGGGAAATCGGACCATTAGAAGTGGGAGTTAACCTGAAGCCCAACATTTAAAAATCGCTCTAGCAACCTCAATATTTTTTCTCACGCCTAAACTTAGCATATACCGTTTAAACAAAATAATAAAAATAATTTCGGAAAATCAATGAAATCAGATTATTAAGCGTGGGGACTACCTGAAACCCAAAGTTTAAAAATCGCTCTCGTGCCACTAATATTTGCTTTTTTCGCAACAAAATTCCATATATCATTTAATATGCTGGGATATTGTGCATGTTAGCAAAGCGCTTTAAATTTCAAATATTGTTATGTGAAGGATAATTAAAAATACTCTCAAAAACTTCTTCCGGCCCTCAGTGGCTGTACGTTCACAACTAGCATTCTGACAGAATGACACTAGTGCTCACAAAATACACTTTATTTGCAAACCGCCCGCAAAGCAACCATTGTGTTTACAACAAAGCTCATTTAACTTGCTTGATATCTAACATAATAGAAATATCCTATACTACATAAAATTAAATCTCAGTAGGTGCAATTGCCTTTACCCCTCCCCAAGCCACTAGCTCTTGCGCAATGCTCTTTGACTGAGCTTCCGATACTCGAACGCAGCCAGAATTTTCATTGATCATTGAATAAAAACAGCTCTTGCATAATATATCAGACAATTATATATTTACAGATTATTTATACTATATAAAAACGTTAAGTAATTCCGTTCTGCAGCCGAATACTCAATTTCAGCCTTTCTCTACAGCCTACGATATAAAATCGGAAAGCAACGAAGAATTTGTTGTAGATTTGGTTTATTTACGAACGCTCTTTAACATCTCAGATCATCAGCGTCCCATTCAATTCAGGGTGTGAAACGGCCAATAAATTTTGCTCAGAGGCCTCTTCTTTCAGGCTTGAGGTTCTTTTTCGTGCCGTAAATGTACAACACGGGACCCACGGCTTTACTTCCCTTCCGAAGGAAGCCATACTTAGGATTTTTACGCCCGAAAAAAATACTTAGACCCTGGCCGGGATTATACTCGCGATCTTGGGTTTAGGACGAAATTATGGTTACTACTAAACCACCAGGATCGACGAAAACGAAGAAGAAATGGTAGAAGTGTATAGAAGAGATGGGGTCATTACTTAAGCAAGTATTTGAAAGAATAACTAAAAGGAACTGAAGAAAGGAAAACATTGGAGAAAGGGAAACAAAATGGAAAATGGGGAAGGTGAAAAAGAAAAAGAACAGAAAGGAGATTTTAGATATTACACAACTGCTGACGTTCACGGAAAATGATTAGCCCCACAAAAATAAAAATGTAAAGTCGGGCTGTTCTTTAACTCCCTCGAAAAACATGAAGTACTTGAATTCATTTTCACACATCCATTAATATCATGCTAAAATCTAGAATTGAGTATTCAAGTTGCATCTTTCTGGACACAAAAGGTTTGATGTATTGTTTTTACAGCTATAAAGCCCCTGCCTAGTCTTTTTACTTATTCATTTCTTTCGGCTTTCAGCTGTGTTCTCATGGGGCAAAGAGAGACAAAAGAATTGAAACATTCATCGAAAGAGTCCTTTCGCAACATTTCACGCACGATAGTATTACATGATGTTCCATTTGCATATAAAGCAGACATCGTAAAACGTTACCGCTTCTTTAATTCTTTCGTTCTGATGATAGAGATGAATAAAACAAACATACGCTGCCGTTACCAGGTTGTAAGAACCTTTCAATAACAGCAGTCCCTTCATCCCTTTCCCCCACACAATAGACTGTTTACTGACAAAAAAAAATCTTTTTTTATCATTTAATTTTTCAACAGCAAGACTAAATAGTTGCTTAAATCTTTATAAATAAATCACAAGAAAGTTTTTCTCTTGTAATAGAACAGATTATGCCACAACATAAACATTTTTTACGAGGGTCATACTGAAAGTAGTAAGCAACAATTTTTAAACCCCTTAATATTCATTTTTAGATAAACCAAGTACATCATCGTAATCTACAGACTCTTCTCTCACTTTTCACATAATCTCCATTTCTTTGCATACATTTTTCCTATCGTTCTGCCAGTTTGAAAATACCCTTACTATAGAACTCCAGTCCAGCTGCACGAATACACTGACGCACTGATGTGGAAGAGTTTCCCACCCAGTGTTTTGATCTTCTCCATTATGACACGGGCGGTGTGAGGACGCGCATTATCCTGTTGCAGGATGATCTTCTTTCCAGGGCGTTTATCGCGCAATGCACGACGGAGCTTCCAAAGTGTCTGGATATAGCGGGCAGCATTTATGGTTTTTCAATTTTCAAGAAAATCAACCATAATACAACCCTATGCTTCCCAGAAGATGCTATCCATAACATTCCCAGCAGATCGCACTGTCTTCGCTTTCTTCTTCGATGGCGAATCCAAATGGTGTCATTCCATACTCTGGCGTCTTGTTTCAGGCTCGTAATGATGAACCAGCTTTCATCGCCTGTCACAATACTCGTAAAAAATCATTACCTTCATTTTGAAATATCTGAAGATGGTTTCGGATGATGTTTATTCTCTGAAGTTTGTGGTCTTCGGTCAATAAAAGTGGGCCCCAAGGGCACAAACTTTACGATAACCTAAGCCTTTTACCATTTCTTGCACTGCACTGTGTCCTACTGCAAGTTTTGCAGCGATTTCATCAACAATGACAGGCCTATCTTCTATAATGAGCTCATCAACTCTTTCCTTGTTGCAGTTCGCGGGCGACCGCTACGAGGCCCAGCTTGGATATTCGTTTTCCCATCTTTGAAATGTTTCACCCATCTCCTAACACTGCCAGCTCCCATGTAGACATCTCCATAGGCACGTTGAAGTCTGAACTGAATTTCAGCGGCAGATTTTCCTTCTTTAACACGAAATTCAATGACACTACGCTGTTGAAACGAAACATTGATGTCCGCCTGCGGTTACGTGATAGAAGCTAATGACGTCACAATATGCCAACATGAGGTGTAAAGTCTGTAGATTACGATCCTGCAGTCCTTTTGTTGCATTGTTGCAATTTTAATTTTCACAATGGGTTGCTCGCGACTTTCAGTATGACCCTCGTAAATAATTCTTTTAGGGAAAAAGTTTTTCATATAATTTTTTTGAAAATATAAGTAGCCTATAACTGCCATGCAAATTTTAGAGAAATTTAACAGTACACAGACTTTAATAATGTATTTAATTAAATGTTAAGCCTCACTCGTGAATGGAATAAAGCTAAATTAAAGAAGTTTAGATTTAGATGTTAATATACTGCTATATTATTATTTTATGCATACGATTAAACTGCTTTATTGTGATTGGTGATCAGGAATACGACTTATTTTTGTATTATAAGGGCCCGGGAAGCAGAAACATTGACCTTTTCCTCTTTCCTATTAGAGGGTGAATGAAAGGAAAATCTCAAACTTTGTTCATTCCTGCAATGAAAACAAATAATTTTATTCATGTGCCAAAAAACAAGTTCTGTACACAACGCAATGAGCTAATAGTAGGTACTACACATTGCTATATAGTGTAAGTGACACTAACTGAGCAACAAGAAAACAGATTATGATAATGATTACTATTAATAATAATAATAATAATAATAATTAAATCATTGAGCAGGTTACTTATGTAAACTGACTAATAATCCTCGTTCATTACTCTCATTACAACTTGAAGATGTCCGTTCACCTGATGTGATCACTGGTCGATCGAAAATAGAGTGGTAAGGGCCGCCCATTTCCCAAAATGTATGTTTAATACTGTCGCAACATGTTCGTTATTGCTAGTTTGCAGTAATTTTCGGCAAATTTGTTAAATACTTTCATAACTATAGTTTTCTTACCACACGCCTTACCTCTTTTGTTTTTGATAACTATAAGAATTAAAATTTCATCTTGACGTTCCATTTTGTTTTATTTAACTTATCAACTATGTTTTTATTCTGATACAGATGTATAACTTTTAGTAGGCCATGCATTTTATGAATATAAAATATTAACTTATTAATATGGACTTATAGTTTGTTTACGTGAATGTGCACTGTGCATTACTATTATGTTAATGTTTAATGTTTACATTAGGACTCGTTCCCATAATGAACAGAGTTTAGAAACTGCTTGACTCAAGAACGATTCAATCCTTCTCTCGGGAGTGTAAAGAGTGTAAAGGGAGTGTAAAGAGTGTAAACCAGGCGTGGGTGTAATGATTTGCTACGAGTGTTTATGATTTGTGCACATCGCAGGGGTATATTTAAAAGCCAATAAGAGTGTTCAATATAATTAAATAGTTTATCTTTACTAATAACCGCATTTTCTCGTAGCAGAAATGCATATTGTAAAACCTGTTTATTTCTAGAAGGTTGCCGTTATGATGCCGTTGAAATGCATAATCTTTCAATGGCTCTACCCCTATCTGACTCCAAGCAACTAACTCACCTCTTGCAACGCTATGTCTCATTTCTAGTTCTCTATTCTGTCACTAATCCTTCACCCAATAAAACTGTTTAAAACATGTTTCAGAGTAGAGTTAACTTTGAGAGTTAAGATTTGACGTCAAGAGGGCAGCCAATCAATTTTAAAGTATGATGTTACACCATTCTATGTATCATCAATAGGGGTTAGATTTTAATGCACTAAATTTCCGAAATGTTCATTCATCTATACCATTAACACTTCAAACTTATGCAACAAAATAATCAGTTTAAAAACTTTGGATATTTTTGTGGTGCTCAGTACATTTATTTTCTCAATTATGAACTCGCTACAGCCTTTTCGGGTTCATCTTTCCAGTTGGCCACCATCAGATGTTTTAGGTTAAGCAGAGTCAATGTTATCCTGTTGCCTCTTAGGATGCCCTTATTACCGCAACGAGTGGCCTAAGTCCTTAAGACACGGACTCATGAGCGGGTAGTCTGGGGTTCTAATCCTCTTTGTCTGAGGCTTTTTCCAGGTTTTCCTCAGTCTTCATAAATGGTAAATGTCCTAAAATTAGACCTGGAACGTTTCCTTCCTTAAAAAAAAAAATCCTTTCCCAACATATCATTTCATCTCATGTATCTCAATGTTCACCGCCTGTGGTGTCTCGGTAGTAAAAACGGGCGTTAAACTCCATTAAAAAAAAAAAAAAAAAAAAAAGGATGCCCTTATAGCGCTATACGTGTCGTTAAACCTCGCATGACGACAAAAGAGAGTAAATAAAAGCTGTTATTTGTTCCGGTGTGATTTGGGGGGGGGGGGTAGAGCATTACAGCACGTGACCCTTACAGAATTTCTTATACTTCACATATTTGCTCATATTCGAGATTTTTCGATATAATATTAAGAACAAATTCGCCAATATTATTAGGTAGGAATTGACATTAATTTGTATGTGTTTAAATATCTCAACGACTCAAACACTTTGTTATTACTTGCTTCTAATAATAAAATGGTAGAAGGAAGGAGAGTTATGAAACAAAGATTAGCCTCAATTTTGAGCATGAGAGGCCCTTTTGAACTACTTCAAATGATGCAGCATCATTGGTATCAAAAGAAATAACTATATTTCTAATTGTTTCTGGGACATAACATTGAATAAACAAAGTCTCTGCATGTGTGGCTTTGATTAATGTTTGATCACCTCAGTCCCTGCACCATCATTATGATTGTGCAGTCAATTTCTCATTACATTCGAATTGTGACATAAAATGCTGAATAGCCAGGGCGTGTCCCTTACTGGTTATTAGTTCATTACTTACATCCCAAAATTTTAAGGATATTCCTTGTCCCCCCCCCCTTTACACACACTACTTGAAGCAATAGAAAAACTTAACTTTATTACATCTATGGTTTCATCAACTAAAATGGCTACAAAAGAAACCTTTTTAATTTCCTGCTTAATAGTTTTGATGAGAAAATCTCTAAAAACAGTGGATGTGTTTAAGTTCTCTGCTAATAGAGGGTC